>JAZHYW010064504.1:0-14925 GCA_037355805.1 Ixodes ricinus
GGAACAGGGCACAACTGCGAATTTGATAATGACTGTTATGCTGGACTGCCTTCGCCGCCACCACCGCCGCTGAGCAAGTCCATGTGAGTGGAACAAACCTGTTCTGCCGAGAGCTATGCGTTTGCTGTGTCACGTTCATCCGGAAACAGGGCCCGGGGAATCGGACGGAGAACCCTACATAATTGGCGCTCAACGTGGGGCCTGATTTATATTCAGGCTAGAGTTCCGATTCCTGGCCTGTTTCCGGTTGGATTGGGGCATTGCTTCCGCACTCCTTTTGGGGTGATCCTCGTTGTAGCAACGCCGCACGAGATCCGACATGATCGTTTGCTTGATGAGGAAGCGCGGACCTAGACGTTGTCTTTGCTGACAATCCTTTGTCCCAATCAACCAGGAGTTTATCCCCTGTGGCGAGGAGCGCCTTGATCCACTGTTTGGCTGTGCCGTCGGATGCTGGCAGGTTTATCCTTCAGCCTCTTGATGCTGCGCAAGTGTTCAGTGTGCGTGGATATTCCCGCCCTCTTTGAGGCCTGCAGTGTCGGGTGTTCTGTCGCCCTAACTACGCCTCCGGCCGTCCACGTCCGATGGGTGAGATGTCAGCTCATTTATTGGGCGATGTGACGCATGCAGCCGCCTTTGTTCGCGTATCGTTGCAGTGTCTTGGATTGACTGTTTTCGATTGCTCGCGTCAGAGGGTTCGCTGTGGGAGTATCTTAATACTACTTCCATTGCGGACGGCGGTTGCACGGACTGCATTGAGAAATTATTCCCGAACTGCATTTAGTCCGAGGGGAGCCTAGCGTTCTAGTTTTACTGCACGCTCGCTCCCAGCTGGCCTTGTTTGAGCTGTCGGCGCGGTTTTGAGTTCCGTGCGTCCACAGCGTTTGGGTACAATATGCGCTCTTGTGGTTCCGACCGCACTGATGTAGTACCTTGAGGCCAGAAGCGACACCTTGGGACTAATCCCCCAAGAGTGGCCGGACATGCGATGCCTGGTGTGAATGCATCGGAATTCCCGAGAGCCACCGAGTTTCCGTGCCCACCTTATCAGTGGCTGTGTGTAATGCTCCGTGGGGTCCAGGTTGACGCGATTGTCATGTTCTGTTCGTCCCTGGCTGTAGAGTCATGAGGGTGATCCCGCTTAATTGCGTGCAGTTTTTGCCGGACCCTCACACCGCCATATCGGAGTTTGCGCTTCGGGCGGAGATTACTCTCGAGTTGTTGTCCCTATGCCCGGAGAGAGGGCAGGGAAGTGCGTGCCGTGCGTTGCCGCTGGGCATGGTACCGGTTCTCCACCGTGTTTGTGTACGCGTTGGGACGCGAGGGCATGCGGAGGGATAACGGGTTAGAGTTAAGGGCGAAAGACGGCTAGGTGGGGAAGGAGCCGTTCTCGTGTAGCGAAAAGCCTCACTGGGAAGGTGGCGGTCTTGCGATAATGGGACGAGTTGTTCATAGTTTTATCCTGTACAGCTACGCGGGAGGCCCGGGAAAACGTACGGTTTACGTCGGCGGGTGTCCGGGAAGCCTGGAAATCATGGCAGCGGCATGGCCGTCGGCGGCCTATAACTGTTGTGCGTTAGGTCAGCCCGTCGCTGTACAAACTGCAGCCTTTGCATGAATGACCAGCGGGTGTTGGAATCCAGCGGTAAATGCGGTAAACACTTCGACGCTGCGGAGACGGTTTATGCAAAGCAAATATAGTTTATTAACTCGTCCATTTCCAAGATCGGCCGGTTAGATTATGTGGCACTTCGGTGTCGCGCTTGTAGCGCGGAAGAGAAGCGCGTGCAGGGTGCTTACATTGTTTGAACCCGGCCAGTCTTTTCAGTCGCAAGAAGACTTTTGGGTTATGCGCTGTTTTGACTTGGTCTGGGGCGGGCTTTGTGCGTACCCTGCTGCGTTCATCCAAGGGCTCGTTGCTTGGATTGAGAATAGAAGAGTTGCGAGACGCGTAGATGAAGTACCTCCAATGCTCGACCCTGGCCGACCTTGACAGTCGCAAGAAGACTTTTCAGTCATGCGGTGTTGTGGCTTCGTCGGGGGAGAACTTGAATGTGCATCAATGCGTTGATCTCAACTTTCGAGCTTGTGCAGGGCCAGGACTCACAGTGGTTACTCCACTACACTTCGGTGTGTACCCCGTTGCACGCTCATCGCTCTTGTTTGGAGATCATCCCCGAACAGTGACGCGGCAACTTCTGGTACACGGCCAGATGTTGCGGACAAAGCCTTGTAAAACGGACGTCCAACAGACTTGCTGGGCTCATCATCCGGCATATCAAAACGTTGTCCCCTTGTGCTGATCTCAATGGCCGGTACAGCGGGACACGGGCCTACTCGGGGTGTTATCCGACCCGATGACGGCATGCTACGTAGCGTAGTCGTGGCTTGCTTATGGCGTAAGAGTCGCGAACGATGTCTACGTGAATGTGCGTAATGTTAATTGGTACTGTTAGCGGCAGGCTTTGTTCGTATGGTTATTGAGTATCACACCTCGCGAACGGTGTAGGATTTGTAGCTGCTTGTGACGTGCAGACGGTTATCTTTTGTGTTGATGTTTTGTGTTTTCATCACAAGTGATTTTAGCAGTGAGGAAAGTGAAATCTGCTGTCGGAGAAGCGATTCTCTAGAGCTCTCTTAGATTATGTAATATTTGAGTAGAAAGCAATTGGGTTGTTTTGTATAAGAACAATGGTTCTCTAATGACTATATATTTCGACAATAGTTTAGTGTTGTTGCATGCTTCCTGAGTTGATGATAGATCTAATTTTTGGGTACATCCTTTGAACATGTAGCGTGACGACCTTGATGAGTGTATGCCTAATAGTTTTAGAATGAAGGGCTTCGTTTGTATCTTGTGGCATGGTCACTGAGCTGACGATTCGGTTTCGTCACGCTGTACGATATTCAGTGCCGCGATTTGTTAGCGTTTGTTTTTCTGTCTGGAACACTGGGGTGAAGGCACTTTCAATTTTGGTGTATTGTGTGCGACTTTGTGCCCGTGCGCGCTGTGAGCGGTGGTGCTCTGGGCCCGCTTCTGGACTGTGCGCTACCTGGTCGAGCTTCCCGGCCAATGAACGGTCCCCGCGGGCGTGCCTCGTCTGGCGCCGTCGCCCCGATCATCAGGGTTGAACTGATCGCCATTATCGGCGACACTCAGCTGAGTTCCCTTGCGGTATTTAGGTCATCTGCGCCACCTCCACTTCTGACCTTCATGACCCCCGGGCACTTGGTTTGAGGGGGGATGGTGTGGGGTCTTGTCAGGCCCCCTCTCGTCGACAACCGGACGCTGGCGCCTGGGGACTTGTTTTCCGTCGCCTCCGTGGCAAAGACGGCGCCTTTAAGTTTGGTGCCGGAGTGCCTCCTCCCTTGGGACCCATCTTGAAGACATTGGCGGTGTCGGCGGTGGAGATCCTAGGACCCCCTCCCGGACAGCGCCGGCACCCGAGGCCCTGCGCCTACTGTGGCAGAGCCGGACGGGGAGCTCCAGCGAGACCGCCCACGATGGGAGACAAGAAGCTCCCGCCGGTCTGGTGCGTGGCGAGCTGGGACGACGGACGACGGGAAATGGGAAGTGAGGACTCTTGCGCGGGGAACGGGCCACGACGGACGTTCGCGGTGGTGGCGGCCGCGACGTCGGCTCGGGCGACGGCCCGGTGACATGGTCCGGACTTAGACCCCGGATTCGACCTCGACGGCAGCGTCCCCAGGATGCGGTGTGCACTAGCACCGCAGGGACGCTCGGCAGGCGGCATACAGTGGCGGCGCACCCCTTCCAGGCTTCCTCGAGTACCTCTCCCGATCCCGAAACCCCCAGCAGAATGTGAGTGGAATAAACCCGTTCTGCCGAGAGCTATGCGTTTGCTGTGTCACGTTCATCCGGAGACAGGGGCCCGGGTAATCGGACGAGAACCCTACAAGATTTAAACGGGTCGACCCGCTTGAATCAAAGGGGTGGCAAACTTGTCGATCCGTTCGAATCAAACATGATTATGGGATACACCGTACCCGTTTGATACGGGCGCACTGCTTTGATACGGGTGCTCGTTTCATACGGGTGCCGGTCGACCTGACACGTGACCACACATTTGAACGCGCCATTCGGAAAGGCAAATTATTCGCTAGCCGTAAATGGGTATCGTCTGGACGGTTGGTTACCTTAAACTTATTTAAGACGTCCAGAAACTCATAAACCTATTTATAACATGCAGGAATCACGTAGAAAAACTGTGCTCGCGAAGGTGCATGAAAATGGGCAGGAATACAGACACAAAATATTGTTTTCGATTCTCCTAGAAGTTTATTACAACCTATTCCGTAAACAAGTACAAACGTGCGAAGCCGTCTGTGCATTGTGAACATGCACTCTAAGCTTTTATACAACTGAAAAGATTGCAAAGCAAAAAAGAACAGAGGTAATTCTGGACTATAATGGTAGACTTTCGCCAAAAATATTCTCCCTGCTGCCGCGAGAATTGACGCTGCATAATTCTATAAATAATCTGGAAGAGTGCGCGTAGAAGAACGGGCAATCGTTGTAAACAAGTAGGTTGCAGTGCACTTACCATATTTATAGCGGACTTGAAAGATGTAATCCGATATATATGTCAACACGGTCAAAGCAGGACAACCACACAAAAACCAAAACGAGAAGGAAGGCTCCTTGAAGTTTCAACACGATGAGGCGCACACGCTGTTATTAGCCGAACCCAACCAAATTGCCAGAATTCCTGACTTCTTTAAAGAATCGCTTGTTGCCGATATACGTGTAAGACTTTTCGAACACTGATAGCTTTAATGCACATCGAATACGTCGTCGAGAGACATCCTAATAAGACCGCAGGGTTAGGCGACAGATCGAAGCAGGTAGGACGACTCGAGCGAAGTTCAAATTGCAACTCAAGCAGACAAAGAAAAAGCGGTCTCGGTGCTTATCAGCGCGCTAGCTCGCGCGCTACTGTGGGTCACGTGACAGAGGTGACAAGAGAGGGGAGTGGGCGCGGTGAAAGGGCGCAGGACAACGGGACAGCCGCGTACCCTCATCCCAGGTATTCCCGTAAGAAGTGTTTGTAGCCTCAGATTGCAGGCGAATTGTGCGCATATCAGCACGCTCGAACGCAGGAAATCGTGCTGGCCGCTCGGGTTGTGCCCGAGCGAAGAGAGCACTCGGCGCGAGCTCGTAGTTTGAGCGCTGCAATGGCGAGCGTGCTCTTGCAATGCTCGATGTCTTGCAGCCAACTGTTCGCGCGCTACCTTCTGCTGCGTCTTGAATTGAGGTGAAACGGAGTCTAGAAGTATATTCTTTCACGCGCTTGCGTCTTCTGCGAGAGAGATTTGAGCTGAATATGCAAATTGAGCCAACAAAAACACCAAAGTTTTAAAGTTTTGTCAAAAATGTCGAAACGCCAACGTCGCGCGTTTACGTAAAAAAAATAATGCGGTTGCGGTTAAAGCGAACATCACCGCAATTAAAATATAAATATTATTAGTGGCATTACGCGGACGATTTGAAATCAATGAACCGGCGCTCCCAGCCTTCCGAAAACATAGGCTGCCACGGCTGAAACAGGCGTACGCATGCCGCCGATCTGTACGTTCAGTGTCAAACGGGCTCCGAGAGCCGTTTGATTAAACCGGTAAAGTTTGACGGTCACCGGTACACCCGCTTGTGCAACATGGTCACCGGTTTGAGCAAACGTGCGCCAACCTTGCCCAGACGAGTGGCCCATTTGCCCAGACGAGTGACCCGTTTGCCAAATGACTGACATGTTTGCCCAAATAGGTGACCGTTATGGCTCAGACGGGGGATCCCTTTAGCCATACGAGCGACCCCTTTCACAAACTGGTGACCGGTATGGGTAAACTGTTACCTGTATGAACCCGTTTACTTTCATATAGGCGCCAAACGTTTTTTTTTTTCAGCAGGGGAGCCATTACCAGTCATGACTTTACACCAAATATTTTCACATGATTCACTGTCAACATTGATCGGGACACTATTCAGACTGTTGTGAACAAGCCCAAAAAGACCACCACCTTGGGTGCTGCGGTCTTTTAGATATGTAGTTTAATTGGATGGGAAAATTTCACTATCTGCTATGGTACAATCCAGCCAAGACTCAGTTCCAAAAACTATAAGGAGGCTTTGTTGTTTCCAAAAGTGAAGCGAATTCGAGGGTTATTTTTTAGACTACGACAACTGACTACAATACTATACTAAGTCCCTGCAAGCTGACGCTCTGCTTTGGGTCGCTGTAATCAGTGGTTGCGAGCTGTCTAATCTAGTGACGGCATCTGTTTCGCTATGATACACGAAAAGTTGCCCATTTAATTTAAGCTTATTCAAATTTAATTTCTATTTCCTGCACGTTGACGCGCGAACTGGATGAGCTTTTGCCTTTGAAGGCGAACTTCGTTTAAATAGTCTTCACTGATTGAAAACTGGGACACCTTTAGTCTAGAAGCCACTGTAAGTACACGCTTCTGGACTTTGAATGACAGAAACTTTACTATCAGAGGTCGATTCTTTGCTTCCGTGTAGCGTCGTAATCTATACGCCCTCTCGATAGCTTCAGATGCGATCGGAACTTGCAGTTTTTTTTAACGCTTGCAGTTTTTGCAATGCTTGCAGTTTTTGCAAAACTTGCAGTTTCTGCAATGCTTTCATCGACAAAACCTGTGTGAAATTAAAAATTTTATGTCAACTTAATTTTTTTCAGAAATTAAAGATTAGTAAAGAACGTTTTAGTTTGAATGTTGGTAGATAACTAAAATTAAAGATGATCTAAATCACTGATCAGACGTCATTCGTTCTTTCAGTGTGAATCAGCTGATTTATTTAATTAGTAAAACGTTTTAATCGCTATAGCACACCAAAAACAGCAACTTGCGCTTTTGTTAATATTTTAACATAAAAAAAGTTCTAAAAGCAGGCCCAACATTCTTTTTTGGGGGGGCAACCGGTTGAGCTGTTTTGTATTACCTTCGGGCAAATGGAGCTGGAATGGCCATAGCCCTCCTTGGCCTTCCATGCAGAATATTAGCGTTTTTGAGGACTCACCAAGTGCGCAAGGCAACGAGAAAAAAGTTTTCAACAACGGTAAATAATCTGCCATGAAGTGGAGCACAGTTTGCAAATCGCCTCTCAGCAATCACTTTTTTATTAAAGTGCACAACGCTGTTGCATTCTCTTACGGCTGGAAGCAAGGAGATGGAAAACAAAACAGCTATACAAGCCAATGCAAGGTCCACATTAGACCTACCCTCGGTTTGTCTCTCAGAGCCCACCCCTCTGAGAATATCATTCATTCTGCGGTTCTGTGCACTTGCGCACTTGCACTTACTTTTCTTCTTTAGCTTGTACTATAAGGCCGCATAGACCAACGCTCCGTTTTGCTAAGAAGAGCACTGTTTTTGTTAGTTTTCAATCGGATGTAAATTGTTTTTTCGTGTTACTGAATTTTGGTAATAGAAATATACAAATAAATAGACACATTATTAACAACATGAGATATTAGACGGTCATTAAATTATTACTCGTGGTTATTTTGCGTGAAACTTTCATTTACAATCCTTACAGGAAAACCAGTGTTGCTTAAATAACGATTTACGCCCTTATTTAAATTACGATATCAATAATTTTTATTTTATTCCTTGCTCTAGTTTTCGGTAAACTATTTAATGGCATGTCATTCCGCCTTAAAGGCTTAAATACATGCTTGACATACCATTTAGTGTCCTGATTTGTGTTGAGCTATATTTTTGGTGTTTTGTTCTCAAATATTTGTGCCTCAAACGTCTCAGATAGTAAAAGAAAACTAAGATTTATAACTTAATCGTTTGTGATGGCGGAGAAGAATATAATGCAACGTTAAAAACTATTTATCGACAAATATTTTAGTCTGAAATATTTCGTAATCATGCACATCGAAAGGAACACTTTTGTTGACACAGCTTCAATACAGGCAAATGTATTATTTAAACTGTTTTATTATCGTAGACTGCATTTGTTTATTGTTCTTTGCACACTCCATACCATATCACCATCCAGGTGACATGCCGGGCAGTCTGGCTGGGCAGCTCATCGTTCGACCTGCACTGAAAGTTACAAAGACAAAGAACCACTTATTTCGATGTCATTAGGTAAATTGCAAAACATAACCCAGATGCAGCCATAATACATGGTTCCACAAAGACTGAGGGAAACAAAAGCAAAATGACGTTCATCTTCTTGTTTTATATGAAGAAATGCTCTTGATTAAAACCTCCTAGTCCCCAAAGCCTGTCCGCCAGTGCATCGTTCTTCTAGTGAATCAATGTTAATGTCACGGAGCCTATACACTAGTTCAATTATCTTGATCAATATAGCTGCAAAGTTGACTTTACGTGACCAATACATTAAATTAGTTTCCCTGCTAATGCCCAGCTGCCTAAAAGTTGCAGCTGCAATGCCTATCTTTAAAAATGAAATTAAAAAGGTACATGTTGCATTACAGTCCCATTTCTATTTTATCTGTGGCAACTGCAATCATGAAAATATTGAACATCAAAATAAGGACGCCATTCTGTGAGAAGTATTCTTTATTGTGTAGTTCCCAGTACGGCACTCGCCAAAACACAGGCACAAACCCTTTTCTCGAAGAACTGTCCCATCATATCCACGAAAATATTGTTCGTCACAATTTTGTGCTAACTCGTTTTCTAGACCGCAGAAAGGCAAGTAGATACAATTGACCATGATTTTCTTTGTACACAAATTAGCACCTGGGTTCAGGGGCCCATTGAATGACTTTGCTGACTGGCTATCTTTCAGGGCGTCAATAGCTAGTAAAGATTGATGATGCTAAGGGTAAGTGAGTGACACTTAGGTAAGGTGTTCCCAGGGATCTATTTAGAACGTATACTTTTCAACATCTAATTTAATAAAATTCGGAAGCTTTACTCTCCTCGCGGGTATTTCAGTACGCGGAGGTTTTCTTTTTTAGATTATTTATTTTATTGGTACCGCTTTAGTTTTATCTGGAAATGACAAATTCGAAGCTACATCAGCTTTTCAAAATCTTTATATTCCACCTAATAAATGTGGTTCACTCGCAACCATTTTTTTTGTAAACGTCGATAAAGCAAAACTTGCTATGTTTTCACAACCCGCACAAAATTATTAAAATGCTCGGCCCCCTTAGTCCTTCACTTATCCACTAGTAAAACCTGCAGGTCCGCACTACCAGAATACGTGTCATCTATAAGTTACCTAGGCGTCCTTTTCGATGAACATCTCTCAGGGCGAGCGCATGTCGACTACCTGACGAGACGCTACGAACGGTATCTGTTAATATATACCGCCTTCGTTTTACAGCCGACGCGCGTACTAGATATAAAACATATCAGACAGTTGGGGAGGCCTTAATACGATACGGTATAACGGTTTATGGTGCCTACTCGTACTATAAAAATAGAAGATATCACATTATTCTGCGAAGCATAGCATAAAACACAGCGTGTTTAACAAAATTTGCTAACACGAAACTGAACTAAAGATGCGGTTGCTACTGATCTTGCCGGTTAACAAATTGTATATCTATATCATATCTGTACACAGTTACAACAAACAGAACTTTAGGCAGCCACTAAAAGGCAAAATATCCCGAGGAAAATAGAACCTTTCGTTCTGCCAAGGGTTTAAACAAAGTACGCTAAACGGCTTCTTTGTGAACCACGTTGTTATAACACGTTGCCAGATGAACTTATAGGTTTCCAGACACTACGGATTCTTAAACAGAGAGCTCAGAGTGCGGTGCAATAACCTTGATGCATGACCAAATCTGTAACCTCTACGTGTTTTTGTTTTTTTAAGTTGATGTAAGTTGGTGCGTCGTTCTGTGTAAATGTTTTAGTCTTGTGATTTTAAACGCTTTAAATTTAGAGTTTTTAACTTGTGTTTTGTAACATGTAACTTAAACAGTTTATTTTACTAGGCCAGAAGCATGCCGGTACATTCTTTTCAGTGTTCATGAGTAATACCATCCTATCCATTGCGACAGTGTCCCGCCCATCAAGCACACACGTGCTTCTATGGGCCTGGGTAATTTATATGACTCTGTATTATTATGCAATGTAATGTATGTATGTATGTATGTATGTATGTATGTATGTATGTATGTATGTATGTATGTATGTATGTATGTATGTATGTATGTATGTATGTATGTATGTATGTATGTATGTATGTATGTATGTATGTATGTATGTATGTATGTATGTATGTATGTATGTATGTATGTATGTATGTATGTATGTATGTATGTATGTATGTATGTATGTATGTATGTATGTATGTATGTATGTATGTATGTATGTATGTATGTATGTATGTATGTATGTATGTATGTATGTATGTATGTATGTATGTACGTATGTATGTATGTATGTATGTATGTATGTATGTATGTATGTATGTATGTATGTATGTATGTATGTATGTATGTATGTATGTATGTATGTATGTATGTATGTATGTATGTATGTATGTATGTATGTATGTATGTATGTATTTAGACAAATAAACAATTCGCACCTTGTATATCGCGTTTTATGTGTTCTAGACTCTTGAGATAGATGGCGCTACCATTTTGTTTTAGTTTCTTTTCCAAATTTTGTACTGAGAAAAGCTGTGTATGTTAATTTCACGTCCTCAAGAGACCTTTCCAAAAAGTTTTATTGCACTCATTTTATTGGATGATTCATACATTTATTTACGACTAAATCTAGCTCGTGAGCGACCTATAGACCTATTGTTCACTGTTCTGGCATATCCGCATTCAAGTTCTTACACAAAGAAATAGAATTCAAGTCTTACATTGTCAACCTATTTTTTAAGCGAATTATGGCTAACATTTTCTTAGACAGCTTGAAAGGAGAGGAACCAGGCGAAATCACATCACAATTAATGAAAACTAAGGACATCACCCACTCATGGCGCTACTTAACGCTTATAAAACGTTGGCATGTGCAATGATTAGTAGCCGTCCTCGGCTGGGACACATCATCCTGAATATAAATTTTACCGACAAGTTATACAGCAAACAAAAATAAGTTTCATGGGTTATAACAGTGTTTTCGTGTCGCCTATTTGTAAATTTTGCATTAATAAAAGGCGACGAGGAGACTGAAGTTTACGTGATACCGGACTCCCTGTCCGTAGAACTGTGTCCGAAAATACTTAGTCTCAAAGAATATATTCAAGAGAATAATGCACACCACGGCCACCTGTCACTCCTGCTCTCAACGGTTCCACCTCAAATTTCATTTGCATAGAAATGTTTATTTTACTTGTATGCTTCATATGTTTACCTTTATGTGCCTCAAAAAGAAGGGTGAACTCAGCATATTGATCTACAGCTTCGATTATGTTTATTTATTTGACAGTCTAAAATTAGATAACAATACATTCAGTATCGTCGCTTACCATCTTTGTAGGAGTGCAGCTGCTCGCTCCGACGTTCTCGAACAAAAACACCCTGCACGAGTAGTACACGTATTTGTTTACGACACTCAAGAGAAACACGAGAGTATACTGTCGTTGAATGGAATAGCTTTCTCAAGTACATGGCATAAAATATACACAAGCACACACATTCACTAAGATTGCGCAAATTTTGAAATTTAAGCTCGTATACCACTTGTATAGAATTGCGCCACTAAGTTGCTAAAAGGTGGAATGGCGAATAGAATATTGTATACCAAATATTGTATTTGCATATACGCAGAAACTATACCAAAAGCGCATAGTTAGAAAAGAGTATACCAGCTTGATCATGCTGACAAACCTGGCAAGCACAGTATGCGTGGTAGACCTTGCAAGGAAGAAGAGAAGGACACCTGCGCGCGAAGCTCGACACCGCGCGCTCGCGCGTCCGGTGCGAACGACTTTGCCCTCGATTTGCTCGGGCGCCCGGCACTGGATAGCTCAGTTGGCAAAGAAATCGGCTCACGATCTTAAGATGGTAAGTTGAATTCCGTGCACGGGGACTTCTTGCCGTAAGGCTTTTCGGTTTTGTTACTGCCGGTTGTTGCTGTCGGCCGTTTGAACCAAAACACAATATAACTCAATAAAAATCGGCTGACAAATATTTTCTGCGTTAAAAAGGCCTATCTGCTTATTCAACCCAAGCACCATAAACAAGGGGTAGCTTTCACGCGCACCAAGCGGCAATATCAGAGAGAGTTTGTGAACTTGCCCCACTTTCCCTCGCTACACTCTTTCGCAACAAGGACTCCGTTAGTCTTATCAGAAGTGTTGCGCATCTCGTAGTCTGTTACGTAGAGCATTGCAGCCTGGCGGAAATTGTCCACGAAAAGTCCCCCTATCGATCACTTGCCAAGCTTGCCAACGACACAATTTAGGCGGATATGAAGATTCAATTCGACTATTCACGCGTCGGATGCAGAGCATTGACAGTGTGCTGGGCGGTTACACGAGGCTGAACTATTTTTAATCCAAGTGACCTCATGCGTCATCTAGCAGACGCATCTTGCCTTGCACCCCGGGTTGCAACTCGATTAGCGAACGAACACACCAGGCTATTGGATTGGGCGCAACGAATTGTTTATTGTGAGAAGAGCTGGCGGAATGCGATGCAAGATACTTGAATTCACCGTGACAATATGCGTGGTTGTTGCCTTGTCTCCGAATGCGTCGAAGCCGTTCTAGAGCGCCTTGTTCCTTTGAGGAATACAAGTAATATAGTCGTTGACAGGTTTAGGGTCAAGTGGAAGCTCCTCCCAACTTTTTCAACTTTAGCAGAGCAAACGCTGGAGTGCAGGTCACCTCCTCGCCAGCTTTCGCTCTTTCAAAGTGTGGAGAGATTGGAGGAGCTTCCATGTTACTTTTAGCCTGTCACCGAATATAATCATTATTGAAGTGGTTAGTGAGTCCCACTGCTCGCTGCAGTCTTGATTTGTATTCATACCGAGATCTTCGAGGGCTTGATCATCATATACACGTAACTAAATCCAGGTTATGCGTCTAGTATTATTCTAGGTGTCGATACACTCAAAAACGTCACATACAAGAATGATAAACATTAAAAAATAGAATTATTCGCGCAATAATCATGAATTTATAAATCTAAATTCGAATATTACCACTAACATGTTAAGGTGGGCAAGTTGGTTCAACACACTGAAATTATCAAGAGCGAGGGGACAGAGACGGACATGGAATAGACTTCATGTCCGTGTCTGTACCTTGCGCTTTATAATTTCAGAATATTCGCACTCCTGATACTTCACAACTCCAAAAACAGGCGTGAACGAAAGAAACCGATATTTTAAAATTTTCATCAGTAGTAACTGATAACCGATATCATATTCGAGGAGATAAAGCTCTCCTTCGTGTTTAACTTGTTTGACTAGATTTAGCTTTAACTTTCATGATTGCATTACAAAACCCATGATACGAGCAAGTGGCATGCTTACCCTGAAAACAGGACCATGATGATTAGAACTGATGCTGCGACGGAAGCTTGACCAGCCATTATCAGAGGTTGAGATTCTGGTATTCGAATGGATGAAAACTGACTTCTGCGCGCACACTTCACTGAGACGCCAGATATTGTTCTCTAGACAATGAAAGGTCAGTTGTGAAAAATAAATGACGTGAACCATGGGCTAAAATAAGAAACAGGTAGGCTTTGTATATGACACGGCCGCAAGTTTTAGGCTTGACAGCATCTACGGGCAGAGGCTTGTGAAATGAGACGCATCGATAAGGTAACAAAAATAATTTTAAAGTAACGGATTTAACGAAATGAAACACAAGTATGAAATGTAGCACATTTATTTGTTAATCACAGAATCAGCTGAACGAAACAAATTTTTGGAAGTGAGGTACACTAATACTCCTAAACAATACTCAAGTAACCGAACGAAACAAATGTCAAGACACAAAACAAGCGCATCCAGTTAGAAGTCACAAAGGTCATCAAAACAAGTGCAGGTAGAAACGAGAGTTACGTCTGATCTTCGGAGACGAAACTCATCGATAGTCACAAGCAGTTGGTTAAAGGACGATGGTAGGAGAAATAGAAAATATGTCGTTGAGTTTTAGCAGTGATGTCTCCTTCTGCCTCCTCTACACTGTCAGAAAAAATACCGTTTAAGAACGGGACATATCTTTTGTAACTTTGTTGCCCTATGTCCCATATCACTAAATTACGAAACATGTACCATAATGGCATGTTGTAGCAACAAGGTTAGCATGGATGTGTCTTGTACACGACTATTATGCCAAAAGTGCAGTTTGCTGCTGCCTAGGGCAAGTGTACCATCATCTTCCAAAAACAGCGCACGTTCTGTTCGAAATGATGTCAGGACATGTTCTATTTTACATGTAGCTGCACACTCACCATTTTGTACGAGTTGTCCCCAAAAAAATGTTGTGATTTTTTTACTGCAAAAATAAACTATGCAAATAAATAAACGCTCAATAAAACAAAATAAAATAAACGCTCAGCGTGCACCCAAGTATAGCGCAAAAAGGTTATTCAAAATCAAAAGTTTTCAGAGGTTGTCGTTTTTTTATTCAAGCATTACAACTTATAACTGACTTTCTCAAATTTTTATATAACGAAATGGATGCCCCTCGATAACATGCAGTAATGGCATGAGCATACCTAAACGGGCCATACCATCCTATTGAAACCTTTGAAGAATCACTTATGACTTTCGAATAAAAAGGCTAGTTCTGAAACATTGGCATCTGGTCCGCACAGCTAGAGCTACATTTGGGTGGAGACTGAGAGTTGGGCAATGTATGTTTTATTTTTGCAGTAAAAAACAAAACGGTCTATCACTGGACAGGTTTGTAACTTTAGTTCCGCCAGCCAAAGTTCCTCATGATGTGGATGTCGCATCTTAGCAATACGT